>JAPMUY010008142.1:0-7500 GCA_026901105.3 Galaxias olidus
TTGAATTACTGAATAGGCTCAGACCAACAAAAACGTTATATTTGTGGTGATTCAAATAGTTTCAAAACGCTACACAGCGCGATTTTAGTTGCCGCTGCGTGAATTGTCCCGTTAAGACAACATTGTAGCGGTTGGAGTTGTCTAGCCTACTATTGGGTCCAGTAGTAGCAGTATGCCATTATACCACAGAGTGGCGGTGTACCCTCAGTATTGGTAATTTCCTCTGAAAGGTTTATTTTAAACTATCAACAGAAAGGCAGCTTTATGTGAAAAATAAACATATTCGCTGAAATGATTTCACAATCGTAATAAATTAAAAAGATGTAATCTATTTACAGACATACACCTTTGCTTCAAACGTCCACTACGGTAGACAGACTTATTTTTAGTAGCCTAAATTGTTGTGAGTAGGTATTTCTGACAAATTTAGCCAAATGTATTTACTTCAACAGACTATTTTATGATTAACCTAAATAATCTATAGGGCCTAAAACTGGGTCAGCTAACCATACTTGGTTAAGTGAGCAGTAGGCCTATTGCTTTTGGTTAAACATAACGTAGCCTACTTCAGGAAACTGCTATTCGATAGCCATGAATTGGACTGAGTAAACCTCGCTTAGCCGTTGTTGACAAAAAGTTGAGTGTAAAGTACAAAGTGAAAGCGGGACTTGTGGCGCGACTTATTCAGCGCCTGTGGCAGGCTTTGCCGCGCGCGACATCACTCACTATTTAACCCATTTCCGGGACATTTCTATGGAGCCCTGAGAATGAAAACCTCTAAGGTGTGGAAAACGTGCTGCGTCTGTTACGGCCATTGTACATCTATTGTTACAGTTTCTTCGTCTCCAAATTGATAATTCATGTGAGTGTGCTCCCTTTTAGACTATAACTTCCCTCCCTCACCCCTCTTCCAACCTTCGATCCGCGCTCCCCTGTGTACTATAATATTGTTGATGTTGTATTTGGTTTGTCCCTGTGTGTAAGATACGTGTGTGAGTGTGTGTGTGTGTGTGTGTGTGTGTGTGTGTGTGTGTGTGTGTGTGGGCGCGCGCGCGCTTTAGAGTGTATGTGTTTGCGTTAGTGCCCATACATGCGCCTCTGATTGTGAGTGTGTGCATGCGCGCGTGGCACACTCAAGTGATCCAAGGAGAAACGCTGGAGCCAGCCAACCAATCAGAGATCTGCAAGACTTTTAAAGGGCTCGTGAGCAGTCCCTCAAGCTTTATGAGCGACTATTCGTACCTGCATGTCATTTGATGTCTCCACTGACAGACAAGCAGTGCTTATTGGGAATTAAACATTTTGGATCATACAAAATACAAATTATACGACTGAAATTGATGTAATACGTTAGACTGCCTCGTGGCCTATTGCATTCGATGAGCCCGGCAGTCTTTACACTTGTTGCGCAGAGGATAGATGCGCCGTGCGTGCCCTTGGGGAGAGAGGGGATAGACCGGCCGCTGCAACAGGTGTACAGAGATCCTGGTCATTAACGAAGAACTGTAGACTAGAAAAGAGGTAAAGAAATTAAAGCTTTATGAAATTAATGAATGTAACCAAGTGCAATTATGTGTTCTATTTCGAAAATATGCTATTATTTTTAGATTTCTGTGTATTCAAATTTTTTCACTTTTTTTTCTACAGTGGACACCTTTCTTGTTGAAATTTATAATATTACAATATACATTTCCGAAGACTTTTGTCGTCGCTAATCCCCTCTGCCAGCTGGCTACGCAGAGAATGCCCGTCCTGATGAATCCAGAGATTGCAGTTAAGTTCAAAGAGAAATGGCTGACGGTCCATCCAGAGGACCGGAGCACAGGGCATGGCTCAGTTCACTTGGACGACAGCCTGACCAGCCTTCATTGGCTGCAGAACTTTTCTATCCTCAGTGCGGATCAGGAGAGACCCTCGACCTCCGGTTTTTCCTCGTCACAGCAGCACCTTCTTTATCTCAAGCGTCTTGGATACCCTCGAGGGGGCACGGACTCCCCGTCTAGTCCACCGGCCGGTGACACGGCTGCCACTGGGATGCCACTGTACCTTGGGAGTCCCGTTACCTCCGGCAGTGACTCTACTATTGACGTGAGGGTTACCAATTACGCACAAACGCCGATCGGTTACCCCTTCGACCAACAACATCACCACATTTCTGCCCAGCTCAATCCACCTGAGGAGGTCGACTACAAATCCAATCCCAAAATCAAACCGCCTTATTCGTACGCATCGCTAATCTGTATGGCCATGCAGGCTAGCAAACAGCCCAAAGTGACATTGTCTACCATTTATAACTGGATCACTGAGAACTTCTGCTACTACCGACATGCCGAACCCAGCTGGCAGGTAAGCGAGCCAGTCTTCTCTTGTCCCTCTCTATTATTGATAAGCGAAATAAATGGCGAATGAGATAATGTTGTCATAAGCTCAGGGTGCTTGTGTCACTTGCAACAGACCTTCTGTATCTGAAAGGAAAATACAGAACAAAAAATGTGAAAAGGATTTAAACAGAGGGGAATAAAACATGATTGTAGTAAAAGACAACTCTCGTTTTTTGTTTTTTTTAATTAGGCCTATTTTAAGGCTGCGGATTAAACTGGTTTTAAACATTTTAAATCTAATAATAATTTCGACTACCAGTGTCAGTGAATTTTCCATTCTACAACAGAGCGCTGTTGCGCGGTTTTGTCTCAGGGGTCGGAGACAAGTGTTCTGTGTCGGTGTGGGGGAGGGAAATGTGTGCGCGCGCGCGCGTGTGTGTGTGTCAGTGTATTAATGAGGGTTCCTGTGAGAGGTGGCAGATAAGCACAGCTGATCATGTTTGAAATGCACAGAGCTCCGTTACTCAAAAGCCTCATTAGCTACATTTGCTTTCAATACAAACAACAAAACATGCAAAACATGCTCTTTCTCTCTCTCTCCCTCTCTCTCTCTCTCTCTCTCTCTCTCTCTCTCTCTCTCTCTCTCTCTCTCTTTCTCTCTCTCGCTTCCTCTTTCTCTTTCTCTCTCTGACATTTTATTATCCCATCTCATCTCACCCCTTTGTTCTTTGAAAAGACAATGCCACACAGACACCAAAAACACAAACACACACAATTATTCTAATACCAGCTAAGTGTAAAATGGAAATAAAAAAACTGCATATACCATCATCCCATTTTCTCTTTTTGCTCTTTAGAACTCCATCCGCCACAACCTGTCCCTCAACAAGTGCTTCATGAAGGTCCCCAGACAGAAGGATGAGCCAGGTAAAGGGGGCTTTTGGCAGATCGACCCCCAGTACGCCGACATGTTTGTCAACGGCATCTTCAAGCGCAGAAGGATGTCCGCCAACCACTACAACCACAGCAGCCCCAAGTCGGGCCAGGAAACTGCATACCACAGGGCCTCCCAGGGGAGCCAAAATGGCTGCCTCTACCAGGGAGCCAGTGGCGTGGGCAGCAAACGTAAACACCTCTCACCCAAACACAACAGCAAGCTGGTGCGGATCCCCAAGTCCCCCCTGCTGGCCACGGAGGCCCACTGCAGCGACATTTTGCGGGGAGATTTCGATCTGGCGTCGGTTTTCGACGACGTCCTTGGTGGGAACTGTAGCAACTTTGAGGACCTAGACATCAACTCGGCTCTGAGCTCCCTGGCCTGCGAGATGGACCTCTCTCTGCAGGGGCGCCAGCAGCACCCGGCTGGCATGGGCCGGTGGTGTGGAGAGGCCGACCTACAGGCCCAGGTCCCATCCAACCACCACTCCTACGGCTACATGGAGCTGAACAACAGCCCCGTGGAATGCCAGATGAGCATGGGGGAGCTCCACATCCAGCATCTGCACCAGGACCAGTTGCTGCAGTCCCACCACCAGCTGCAGCAGTTTGAGGATGCCGCCACGCTGTTCCCAGAGCAGCCGGAGGAGGTGGTGATCCTCCCCTGGGAGGAGATCAAGGAGGAGGCCCAGGCGATTCCTCTGACTCTGGACCAGGGCTTTGGCCTGTGCGAGGGCTTCTTTATAGAGATGCAGCCCTGGGAGAGAGTGGAGGCCTACCTGTGACCTTTGAACTCGGGTGTCTCCTTAGAAACTTGGATGTCCTCTCGAACCCTGAACCTTGACTGTGAGATACAAGCCCCTCCATAATGAATCTGGCGGCCATTTTTTCATCAGGAACACAAAGACTTGGCGGATTCTAGAAACGATGTCTGCCACATTGACATTAGACTTCAAACGGTTCACGGGGAAGACATTGGTCGGACACACTGGCTTTCCATACAAAACCCCGTCTACCAACAAGCACTGTCTCAACGGACTAAGAAGACTAACAGACTGTTTTGCTACGTTAGCATCTAACATTGCTCCAACTTCAGATGTGATATATTGTAGTGATTCTTTAGCATACGTCTTAAACGAGCTCTATGATAAGGACTAATATATTTGTTAGGTTGCTCATGAACAGTGCAATCAAGATGAAAATGCTGTTAACTTGGTGAAGGATGCTATTGTTGAGATTTCAGTTTAATATATACAGCATATTATATTAGAAAGTTGGGGATGTTGGCATTGATCTAGGGAAAAGGAAGAGGGTCAAAACTGAGCTAAACGTTTCTTCCATTTTGCAGTTTTAGAGATAACCAGTATGCAGAAAGCAAAGCAAGCCATTTCAGTGGTTATTGTCAGTCCTGCACCGTAAATTTGGTTTGATTGCGTGATATTTCTTACAGCTCCCAGATATATCACGCCACTGTAAAAAATGATCACATAGCAATAATCTCTTTTTTTTTGTTTGCCTACATTTACTGTGACAGATAAACTATACTACTGAAGACTCAGTGATTTGATTCTGCCAAATTTTGTGTTGATGAAACCTTTTGTCAATGATTTTGATCAAGTATATGCAGTTGATTGGTGTTTCTGTAATGATCATGCGGTACAGTGGAACAACATAGTGATATTTCTTTTTTCACATCAATATTTTTATTTTACTGAGGAGTGAAACATTATGTATTCTGTCACTGGGTGATGGACATTGTTTTTATCTATTTCTATTTTTTGATTGCTTTGGTTTATGTCTTTTTTTATTTGTAAGCTTGTTTCATAATATCTTCTTCAATAATAAAAACACTGGATGATTATTGGTACAGAGGTTGCTATGAGAACGTCTAGATTGATGAAACTATTCTATTTCAAATGGCTGGATTTTGTTTTAAATGGGGATTAAAATAAACACACGTCTTAATCTCTCGCTGTTGGTTGTCCTTTCTACATTTCTAAGTTGTGCTCTAGTGCAATCAATGTGGACTTTGTAGAAGCCGGTGGCCCTTTGTTTACCACAGTGAAGTCTCCGAGGGGTTATAACACCGTCCCTAGCTCAGGGTTATCTTTAGCTTAAGCTCTGCTTGGTGTCCCTCAACATTCAAAGCTCTCACGCAGTACGAAGATAAACGCTCCAAGGTGTGGATGAGCTTAAGCCTCAAACCTTTCTTTCTCAAAAGTACAATGGCATAGTTATTTAAAGCCTTAAACCTTTTTAAAGGCCAAATGCAAGTCTACTGTGCGCCACGTAATTACCAAGACACAATGTATGCCTGACAACTACTAGCTATTGAAGAAGCATCTCCATGGGTTAGTTCCACTTCCTAGCTCACATTAATGGATCAAAGGTTGAGCTGCAAAGACAAAAAGATCCAATCTGCCCATTCAGGCTAATGGACACGAGGGGAACTTTATGAATTTTCAGTGAACCATTCCTATTATGGGGCTGTTACTGTCAGGTCTGGACTTGCCAGGGCTTTCTCGGTATTGCCACATCCAGTTCGCCCGTAACCGTTCGACTTCCTCACATGTGCTCCGGGGTCAGCGTGCTCTTGGGTCTGACCCAGGGAGGGGAACGTTCTGAGATGGAGGGAGAGAAAGAGGAGGAAGGAGAACGAGGAGATGGTGGAGAGGGGGGGGGGGGGGGGGGGGGTTGGAGGGTTTGGCAGAAGGGCAGGTCCGGACACGTCGTGGGGTGGGAGCGTTCCACCTGCTCGGCAGAGATTCCAGTCGGATAGCGGGTCTGAAGTCCACCTGCTGAAGGTGAAGCGCACGCTCTAGAATTACACCAGTGGAGGTGCTTACAGTGGAACAGTACAAGAATAGACAATGGACAATGGCTGGACGTGGAAGGTGCACCCTCACAGGGAGTGTTTGTGGTAGGAAGTAGGAGGTAAGTTAGGTAAGTGGATCGTTTTTCAAATGGTGGACTCGGAATTTCACACTCCAACTCCTCGGCTGTATTTACTGTTGTTAGCAACCGACACGTTGTGGAATATAGTACAGCAATGAGCCTGATAGCACTGTACTCAGTACTCCAAACTAACTCGACACGTTGTGGAATATAGTACAGCAATGAGCCTGATAGCACTGTACTCAGTACTCCAAACTAACTCGACACGTTGTGGAATATAGTACAGCAATGAGCCTGATAGCACTGTACTCAGTACTCCAAACTAACTCGACACGTTGTGGAATATAGTACAGCAATGAGCCTGATAGCACTGTACTCAGTACTCCAAACTAACTCGACACGTTGTGGAATATAGTACAGCAATGAGCCTGATAGCACTGTACTCAGTGCTCCAAACTAACTCGACACGTTGTAGAATATAGTACAGCAATGAGCCTGATAGCACTGTACTCAGTGCTCCAAACTAACTCGACACGTTGTAGAATATAGTACAGCAATGAGCCTGATAGCACTGTACTCAGTACTCCAAACTAACTCGACACGTTGTGGAATATAGTACAACAATGAGCCTGATAGCACTGTACTCAGTACTCCAAACTAACTCGACACGTTGTAGAATATAGTACAACAATGAGCCTGATAGCACTGTACTCAGTACTCCAAACTAACTCGACACGTTGTAGAATATAGTACAGCAATGAGCCTGATAGCACTGTACTCAGTACTCCAAACTAACTCGACACGTTGTGGAATATAGTACAACAATGAGCCTGATAGCACTGTACTCAGTACTCCAAACTAACTCGACACGTTGTGGAATATAGTACAACAATGAGCCTGATAGCACTGTACTCAGTACTCCAAACTAACTCCAGGTCATCTTCACGTGCGTTTTCCAGTGCGTGCCTCTGGGATGAGAGGGCTGCGAAACTTCCCAAGGCCCGCTTCTCTGCCGTGGCGCACGCAGGCCAAACCCATGGCCCCTCTCTCCAGTCGCACAGATATTTGTGCTCCGTATGGAAAGCGCTCTTTTCCAGCCTCAAATCTCTTTTTAATTGAAAACGGGGGAGAAGTGTGGCTTATCCCCTCCCCCACCGCCTCTGGCCCCCCGCGGACCGAGGTGCACGTGTGGCGATCTTTCGGGATCGCTGGAATAACTGAGATTCCTGGAACCAGCAGGGCCGCTGGGGGAGAGGGGTGTGCGGGCGCCCGGTCGACCGTTCCCAAACCCCGACCCAAAATCTCTGCTCTACGTAACCCGTGCGTGTTGTTTCACTGTGTCACGCAG
>JAPMUY010008142.1:15000-22500 GCA_026901105.3 Galaxias olidus
CCTCCTCCTCCTCCTCTTCCAGAACACGCACAGCCTAGCCTTGGAGAGGAGGACAGCCACGTCTTTCCACACCTACACATCCGCTGTCCGTGAGACTCCACTCGGATTAAAGGCCGAATAACCTCGCTGTGACAATGGACCGCTGGAGACTTTTAACAAAACTTCAGGTGAGGGCAGGTGTGTCTGGGAGGAAGAAGGGGACGCGGATGCGAGATAAGAATCTCATCAGGGGAGCTGAGAGATGGCCCTCGGCAGCGGGCCCCCGGTGTCTAGACGTCAGCCTCAGTCTGTCACAGAACGTCGTGTCCAAGCCAATCCGCCAGCCGCTAAGGGTCAGCGACTCTGGTGGTTGAAGAGACGCAGCTCAGCGCTGGCAAAGATGGCACCCTGGCACACACACACACACACACACACAGTCAGACAACACACACACACTCAGACATTCACACACACACCCAGACATTCACACACACACACACACACACACACACACATACACACACACACACACACAGACAGCGTTTGGCTCCCATTGGAAGAGCCCGGCTGCAGGTTCTCATGGAGTATCAAAGCCGGCTGTGCTCAGCTAGACACTTTGTCACTCCCCCACCAATGCTTGAGTTCCCCCTCACAAAACAACACGTCAAAACAACACCACAACACACACACACACACACACCCTGCCCAGTGCGCACACACACAGATTCCCTCCCGCTCCCGCCTCGCTGATCCTTCGGCCACTTCGTTGTGTCTTTTCATCCTTTGGACTCACACATTCCCCCCATTCAGAGTGGGCGAGGAGGGAAAGAAAGGGGTGAGAAGAGAGAGAGAGGGAGGAGGGAGGAGAGAAGGAGGAGGGTCGAGACAGGCGTATTGTCTCTAATGAGCTGGGCTGAGGCGCTGGCAGACCTGGACCAAAGCAGGGCCAAGCCTGCTGCTCCTCACACCGGACTAATTATACAAGGCTGACAGCAGAGCCAACTAGATCACACAGAGGGGGAGAGAGAGGGGGAGAGAGAGGGGGAAAGAGAGGGAGAGAGAGAGAGAGAGAGAGAGAGAGAGGGAGAAAGAAAGAGAGGGGTGAGATGAGAGACAGGTGGAGATGGAAATGACAACAGCTAGATAGAGAGATGTGAAGAAAGAAGGAGAGAGAGAGCAGGAGACGTGGACAGAGAGAAAGTGAGGGAGGTAGAGAAAGTGGGGGGGGGGCTAAAGAGTGAGAGATCAGTCATGAGGAGTTTCAGAGACACAGTAGAGAGGCGGACTTGTCAACTTGTCTTTGTGTGGGTGATCCATTAGAGCAGGTCGACGGGGGGTGGGGGGGGGTCAACGACACGGACCGACGCGACCTCTGACCCCGGCAGCCAGAGAGTGAGTCACACGACTGACAGCGTCTCACCTGGACCAGAGGCTGCGTGCGTCTGTTTGGAACACCGCAGAACAAACGGACATGTTCCACACAGTCTGTTCACCGCTGACGGTATGTGGGGGGGGGGGGGGCTGTTGGCCAGAATGACTTCATCTCCCCGGGGAGTGCCAGCAGACTCTATTGATGGTGGATGGTGTGAGCAGACGCACGGCTACCCCGCCACCTTCTCCCTGGCACGCTGTCGGCGGCCGGCCCCGTGAAGAGCATGCCGTATGGGCAGTGTGAGTTGGCTAGTCTTCGTGTGTGTGTGTGTGTGTGTGTGTGTGTGTGTGTGTGTGTGTGTGTGTGTGTGTGTGTGTGTGTGTGTGTGTGTGTGTGTGTGTGTGTGTGTGTGTGTGTGTGTGTGTGTGTGTGTGTGTGTGTGTGTGTGTGTGTGTGTGTGTGTGTGTGTGTGTGTGTGTGTGTGTGTGTGTGTGTGTGTGTGTGTGTGTGTGTGTGTGTGTGTGTGTGTGTGTGTGTGTGCATCTGGTTGGCATCGGCCTGCAAAGACGATGTGAGAAGAATGTTTAACCACGTCTGAATGTTTGCCTTTGCGATCGCACTATGAAGTGTGTGTGCTTTGTGTGTATGTGTGTCTACTTCTACCAAATGAAAAGAGCCCAGAAGAACAGCGTCCCCAGCACCCCCACCTGCCCACCTCCAAATGAAGAAGCTGATAGACTGACCCAAGGGGATCCAGCCACCGGACCCTCCTCCTCCTCCCCTCCTCCCCACTCTCTGTGCTCCGCTCTCTGGCTCCAGTGCACACGGCGGTGAGGGCTGTGAATTCATTAGGGTCTCTCATTACAGGTTCCCCTTCGAAGGTAATCATGGGCCATTAAAAGACCCCCACCCCCACCCCCACGCCAATTAACGTCCCGGGGCCCTCATGAGACCGTGCGGGGGAGAGGGCGTGTGTGTGTGTGTGTGTGTACATCTGGGTGTGTGTGTGTGTGTGTGTGTGTGTGTGTGTGTGTGTGTGTGTGTGTGTGTGTGTGTGTGTGTGTGTGTGTGTGTGTGTGTGTGTGTGTGTGTGTGTGGAAAGGAGATGTCTGTGTGTGTGTGTGTGTGTGTTGGAGACAGAGTGAGATCGAATACCACAGAAGTCAGTGTTGCGTTTGAACAGTCTCTTGGCTGGGGGCAGGAGGAGTGGGGGGGTCAGGGGGTATTTCTACGTGGGTAACGTTTAAAGGCTAACGTTCCGTTAAGCTGGCGTTGCGTGCAGACCCACGGGGCCCGGTGTAGGAGGCCAGGGGCCCAACCAACGTGTCTGAATGTTAACGACTCATTAAAGTGGACCGCTGCTAATAGCTTATCAATACCCCCCACAGTCACTCCCTCGCTTTCTCTCTCTCTCCCTCCCTCTCTCTCTCTCTCTCTCTCTCTCTCTCTCTTTCTCATTCTCTATCATTCTCTTCCTTTTTCTCTTATTCGCTCTCTATCTCACTTTCTCGCTCCATTCCTCTATCTCTTTCTTTCTCTCTCTCTCACCTACTGTCTCTCAATCCACGCCAACCTTTTTCTCGTTCCCCTCCCATCCCCCTGTTCCTCGGTTGAATGATCCTCACATAATGTCAGTGGCTGCACATGAAATGCCAAATGATGAATATTCAGGAGGGAACTACAGTATCGGGTACATTGGAAGGACATAGTTCATAGAGACGTCCCTGTACAGGAACAAAGCTATCGGACGAAAATGGGAAACCATGAAACCCACCTTCAACCGGGACCCAGCTAAATCCCCAGGGGCCTATGTGTAAACAAACATGTCGTCATCGTGACAAATATGGGATCTGGCGTACGCGCTCCGCATTGACGCGCTCCCACGGTGTGAAACTAGAGCTCGTGTCCGTCCCTCCAACACAGCGGCAGCAGCCTGACACACCAGTGCTTTGGTGTCCGTCCCTCCAACACGGCGGCAGCAGCCTGACACACCAGTGCTTTGGTGTCCGTCCCTCCAACACGGCGGCAGCAGCCTGACACACCAGTGCTTTGGTGTCCGTCCCTCCAACACGGCGGCAGCAGCCTGACACACCAGTGCTTTGGTGTGACTCGGAGAAGGTGAGACGCGCTTAACACAGGGAGAGGGCACACACGCCAACAACACGCCAGTAGTTTCATCTCCCCCTTTGATGCAGAGAGATAGAGAGAGAGAGAGAGAGAGAGAGAGAGAGAAAGAGAGAGAGAGAGAGAGAAGGCACTGCACTGGGCTGTTTGCGCCAGAACATTGGATTCCAACAGAAGTTCCTTACATGTGAGGACTTTCATCTTATAGAGTGGCTCTCCCCAAGCTCAGAAAACCTGGCAGCAGAACAGAGAGGTCGACTGGCGGAGACTGGGACGGTAAGGGAAAACATAGGGGAGAGAGAGAGAGAGAAAGAGAGAGAGAGAAAGAGAGAGAGAGAAAGAGAGAGAGATAAGATACACAGAGAGAAAGAGATACTAGAGAGAGCGAGAGAGAAGAGAGACGGGGCAGAAAGAGGAGAGAGCTGCCTCTCTCTTTCTCGAGGTGGTCTGCCAGGACCCCGACAGCCCTCTGGAACAAAGAGCAGAGCAAACAAAAGGATACGAGCAGCAGAGTGAAAGAAAGACAAGAAAAGAAAGAGCACAGGGATAAAAAGAAGCGAAAGGTCATGTCAGCGATACTTGGATTTTGCTACCGGTGTGTGTGTGTGTGTCTGTGTGTGTGTGTGTGTGTGTGTGTGTGTGTGTGTGTGTGTGTGAGTGTGTGTCTGTGTGTGTCTGTGTGTGTGTGTGTGTGTTGTGTTGTGTTGTGTTTGTGTGAGATTGTTATTTGTGTATGTGTGTGTTGTGTAACTGTGTGAGTTTGTATCGCTGACGGTTAGTCTTCCAGAGAAGGCGGCTTGTGAAAATGACTGCCACTTTATGTTGACACAGCGGGGAGGACGGGAGAGAGGAAAGGGAGAAAGGAAAGAGCTAAGACGGAGACGGAGAATAAGGTACAGCCTTGCACCTCTCCTCGCTCCACTGGCTGTTAATTTCCCTCCCTCTCTCCTGTCAGACCACTGTGGGTGTGTGTGCTTAAGAGCGTGTGTGTGTGTGTGTGTGTGTGCGCACAGCCCAGCCCACTTGAGTCTTGCACTGATTACCTCACGCACAGAGTGGGTTTGAACCGTTGAGGATTATCAGCCTTTTAACCCTTCCGCCGGTCCGTGTGTGTGTGTGCGTGCGTGCGTGCGTGTGTGTGTGTGTTTTGGCAGGCTGCCATGCCGGTGTACCTTCACTCAGCACACATGTCCCACAGCACCCGGGACGGCCTCCATCTTTGTTTCCTGATCGTATGCTCCCTTCACGGATGTTGTTATCTCCAAGGTGGTCCCCCCCCACCCCCATCCCGCACCCACCTCTTCTGTTTTATTAGTGTGTGTGTGTGTGTGTGTGTGTGTCCTCACCGTCCCACCCCATTCAGGTCTTGGTTTACCATAACAAAGGCGGCCTGCAGGGACCTTTCACCACGTCCAGACCACTGTCCACGGCTGGGCCCTGCCAGGACCCTCGGATCCCCACAAAGACACACCTCTGCTGGGCAGGAAAGGGGCCGTGTAAGGCCAGGTCTGGCTCCATGGGGCTCCCCAGTAAAGGGCTCCCTAGTTGGGGGCCCCCGGCGTGACACGTCCGGTGAGGGAGGAGAACAGGATGGTGGCCCCCATTGACTCTATGGCCTGGTGCTGGGGTTTCCAAAGGCAGGCTGGGAGAGGAGAGGAGGCAGGGAGGCCGAAGGGACGGGAGGTCAGACGGCTAGAGCTTTAATGGGGGAGGAAAGGGGGGACGTGCGGATTGCCCGAGGGGGGGGGGGGCTTGTTAACCGAGGGTTGTCACGTGTTTGTTTCAGGGCTATAGTGTGAGTCGTCTCTCCTGGCGGTGTACACTCCGGAGTGTCGACCCAATCATATCACAGCACATAATGGTGCTTTGGGGTGTCTACAAAGGCACTATATCAAATGCCATCAATGATTCTTATTATTTGTATTGTTATCACACGTAATATACCACTTGTCGGTGAGCGATTTAATGGACGATTAGCACCGTCCATCAAACCATTCTCCATGGATGTCACAGGGTGCAGTGTCAGCATGTGGCAAAGGGGCTTACGCTCTGATTGCTGCTCTCACCCATGACTGCCTATTTCTCTCTCTCTCTTTCTCTCTTCACTCACTCTCTCTCTCTCTCTCTCTCTCTCTCTCTCTCTCTCTCTCTCTCTCTCTCTCTCTCTCTCTTTGTGTTTCCGTGTCAACCAAGCTGTGTGGAGGTCAGGTCGCTATGTTTGGAGGCTCTAAGGGCTTTTTCGACTTGAAGGAAGACTCCTGGTGATTGTCCCCGTCTGAAGAGCCACACACTCTCTCTCTCTCTCTCTTCACTCTCTCACTCTCTCTCTCTCTCTCTCTCTCTCACTCTCTCTCTCTCTCTTGCTCTTTCTCTTGTCTCTCTCTCTCTCTCTCTCTCTCTCTCTCTCTCTCTCTCTCTCTCTCTCTCTCTCTCTCTCTCTCTCTCTCTCTCTCTCTCTCTCTCTGCCTGAATCACGGCAGCTGTAATTTAGTGGTGCAACATTCACAACGTCAGAATGAGATTGGAGAAGCGGCTGACTGTTTGTGTGTGTGTGTGTGTGTGTGTGTGTGTGTATAAGAGTGTGTTTGTGCATGTGCTTGTGCCCTTTAGAGTTGTTGTGTTTCCCGTCAGGTTGCGTGTATGTGTGTGGGTGTGGGTGTGGGTGTGGGTGTGTGTGTGTGTGTGTGTGTCTGCATGCCATAGACCTTGGGAGGGCAGCCTCGACAAGCCCGGGCTTGCCCGTGTGATGTCACGGCAGCAGTCAGGGTGGGGGGGCCGGGGGCCGGAGCGGCCGGAGGAACAGGACCCAGTCATGCAGCGCAGGAGCACACGGAGGTCAGGTGCCTTTACGAGGTACGCTATATCTCTGCCCCGTGACATCTCGCCACCACAGAGCCCCTTCCTTATCTCCACACGCTCACTCATATGGACACACACACACACACACACACACACACACACACACACACGCCTACGTACATACACAAACGTATGCCCTGTTATCTAAAGGAAGAGTTGCATCCAACGGCTATTGACGCAGGTGACTGATAAGACACCTGGGAGATAAACCTCCAAGGTGTCAGGGTTTAGGGTAGAGGGGTGAGGGGTGAGAGGGGTGTCAGGGTTTAGGGTAGAGGGGTCAGGGGTGAGAGGGGTGTCAGGGTTTCGGGTAGAGGGGTGAGGGGTGAGAGGGGTGTCAGGGTTTAGGGTAGAGGGGTGAGGGGTGAGAGGGGGGTAGAGGGGTGAGGGGTGAGAGGGGTGTCAGGGTTTAGGACAGAGGGGTGAGGGGTGAGAGGGGTGTCAGGGTTTCGGGTAGAGGGGTGAGTGGTGTGAGGGGTGTCAGGGTTTAGGGTAGAGGGGTCAGGGGTGAGAGGGGTGTCAGGGTTTAGGGTAGAGGGGTGAGAGGGGTGAGGGTTTAGGGTAGAGGGGTGAGGGGTGAGAGGGGTGTCAGGGTTTAGGGTAGAGGGGTGAGGGGTGAGAGAGGGTTTAGGGTCAGAGAGGGTGAGAGGGGTGTCAGGGTTTAGGGTAGAGGGGTGAGGGGTGAGAGGGGGGTAGAGGGGTGAGGGGTGAGAGGGGTGTCAGGGTTTAGGACAGAGGGGTGAGGGGTGAGGGGGGGTAGAGGGGTGAGGGTGAGAGGGGTGTCAGGGTTTGGGGTAGAGGGACAGAGGGGTGTCTGGGTTTAGGGTAGAGGGGTGAGGAGTGAGAGGGGTGTCAGGGTTTAGGGTAGAGGGGTGAGGGGTGTCTGGGTTTAGGGTAGAGGGTAGAGAGGTGTGGGGGTGTCAGGGTTTAGGGTAGAGGGGTGACAGAGGGGGGTGTGTGGGGTGAGGGGTGTCAGGGGTTTAGGACAGAGGGGTGAGGGGTGAGGGGTGTCAGGGTTTAGGGTAGAGGACAGAGGGGTGTGGGGGTTTAGGGTAGAGGACAGAGGGGTGTGGGGGTTTAGGGTAGAGGGGTGAGGGGTGAGAGGGGTGTCAGGGTTTAGGACAGAGGGGTGAGGGGTGAGAGGGGTGTCAGGGTTTAGGGTAGAG